>OZ038383.1:132499609-132537109 GCA_964036045.1 Eutreptiella sp. 'Long Island Sound 2002'
TCCTCTGGAACATGGGTCTCGGCCTCGGCCCCCAATTGGCAGCCTCACGGTCGGCCCTGCGCAGAGCCTTCAGCTGATACGGAGCCGTTGCGGGGGCCGTCCTGCTCGGCGTGGCCCGCGCCATGTCCGGTGAAGCCCGAGGGTCCTGCAGGCGCGGCAGGGCCAGCGGCAGGTTAGGGGCAGGTCTGTGCGGGACCGGCTCCAAGGGCCCGGCGACGCCCTGGCGGTCGGCCGCCTTCGCCCGCCCGCTCCGCAGCGGCACGCCGTACACCTCCTGCAGCCGCTCGACCATCGTGGCGCTCAGCGCCGGGGCGCCGCCGCTCCCCCGTCGCGCGCGCAGCGCCTCCAGCGCCCGCCCCTTCAGCGGCGGCGGCTCCGGGGGCTTGGGGATCGGGGTGCGGTAGTGCCCGGGGTACAGCCGGGCGGACACCGACGCCACCTTCTTCGCGGGCGGCGGCAGTTCCGGGGCCCTGGCCGCGTCGGGCGCCACGAAGCGCCGGCCCACCGGCATCCAGGGCATGTGCTGGGGGGGCCTGGGGGGGGCCGGCCGGCACCTCCACGAGGAGAGCGCGCCGGTCCACTGCTGCTGCTCCAGCTGCCGCACCCGGTCCCGGGCCCGGCACTCCTCCGGGCCCACCCTCCACAGCCCCGCGAGCGCGTCCAGCACCGCCAGGCACCCCCTCGACATCTGCTCACGCCCCTCCCCCTCCGCGTCCACCACCGCCTGCAGCGCCGCCCGGGAGAGGGCGGCCCCGCTGTCGGCCGCTGGGCTGTGAGGGATCTCGGGGCCGCGAAGGACAGCTGTCGGCACAGCCTCCGCCGCTTCCGTCGCCCCGTCCGAGGCCAGAGCAGCTGCCTGCCTCGCAGGGGAATGCCCGGCGTCAGGTGGAGTCGGTTGGAGCCGACTGGAGTCGGTTGGAGTCGGTTGGAGCCGGTCCGGGCCGGCTTTGGTCGGAGGGGCCGTGGCTGCATTGCCTCCGCGCAGTGTCACGCTGTCGTTTGGTGTGGCGTCGAGCGACGCCGCAGAGCCATCAGCCACCCCTTGGCCCCGGACGTGGGCCGCGCGCCGGTGCTGCAGCACCGGCGCCGCGCACTGGTCCTCGATCTGCTTCCGCTGCATCTCCTCTTCGCCCTCCGCTCGGCCGCGCGCGGACTCCTCCATCACCACCAACGCCTCCAGCTGCGAGAACAGCAGCTGCCCGCCCTTGCGGTACTGCCGCAGCAGCGCCCGCGCCTGTGCCTCCATGTCCTCGGTCCGCATCCGCACCACCGCCTCCTTCCGCTCTGCGGCCTGTCAAACGGTACGAACCACGTACACACGGACAGGCAGGGCGGTCCTTAACGGGAAAATAAAAGTGCTCCGTTACACAGTGTTCCCAAGAAAGCCCGCGGGCAATCCATGTGTTCAACCATGGTTGGTGGCGGTTGGCGGCGATTGGCAGTTGGCAGTTGGTGGTGGTTGGCGGCGGTTGGTGATTGGTGATTGGTGGTTGGTGGCGGTTGGTAGTGGTTGGCGGTTGGCGGTTAGTCGCCGCTGGCGGTTGGCGGCGGTTGGTGGTGGTTGCTGGTTGGCGGTTGGTGGAGGTTGGCGGTTGGTGGCGGTTGGCGGTTGGCGGTTGGTGGTCCCTTGGGGCGGTCCTTAAGGGCGGTCCTCCTCAAAAAACAAAAAAAATCTGGTTCCTTAAGGACCGCCCTGCGGAAAGGAACGGGGGGGGGGGGGGTCCTAAGGGGGTGTTTCTGCACAGCCCCGAATAGTAAGTCCGCTTTCCCGTGATCACCCTGAAAACCACCCTCACCCGGGGGAGCCTGTGTCTATGAGGCAAAAACAGCAGATTCAGACAGCAATCTGGCAATTTCAGTGTGAAACATAGTTTTGACTCATTTTGGACTGAGTAACCCCCCCCCCCCCCTTGTCTTAGCTACGGAAAAGTCCCAAATTCACACAGCCCCTACGCCAACTGTGGCTTAGACAAGGCCGTAGCTTGTGTGTACAACGTGAAACTACCGACACACAGGTGCCGGTGGAAGAAAGGGGAATAGAATGCACAAATATCCCCAAAAATCAGAGCTGTGCGGGTTCAAGCCACTGGCAGCAGTTGCTGGTCCTGGTGCAGCCAACAAACTTCGTTTAATGGCGGTTGGCCGGTAATCACCGGCTCAGGGGCCGGTCCTCAAAAAGGCTGTCCTTGGCAACATACCCGTTGATTAAGACCAGCCCCGATGGTACCCGAGCAGAATCTCGGAATCAAGGGTCACAGCCGTCCGATGCTGCTCCGATGCTGCCCGGCAGGAGACATGGCGCACACCCCCGGCCTCGCGAGAACAACGGTAGAAGCACTGAAAATGACGGAATCAACGCTTCCCGATGTTCTAACGAGGGCGCCCCCTCAGAAGACGCGAGCAGTGACAGCAAGGCAAAGCCTCATTGCGGTCCACATGAGGTCCGTGGAGGCGCAGGGGAGGGGCAAAACAGTGGGAGGACAGCCATCGGCATCCCCAAAGTACCACCCGCGGCCCCAAATCACAGAAAAGGCTTTGACCTTCATGGACAACTGGAAAATGGACCGCCCAATTCCATGGGCCCGTGCAGAAACAATACCTCGTGTTGTTCTGATGAGGGCGGCGTTCTCGCAAGGGGGGGGGGGGGGGGGATGAGCTCAATCTGGTGCCAGGAAATGCCGCGGGGACTGCGTCCCAGTACCCCCCGGCCCCCGGTGCCCCCGGTTTCCTCCAACGCTTGGCCCAAAATGGACCACGTAGCACGTGGGAAAGCCTTGCATAACTTCAAATCACGACCCGTGGCTCAGATGTGTTGCAGGCCAAAGCACAGACCACTCGCACATGCGTGGCCCAGCCGCTCTGTCCCATTGGGCCAGGCTCCCGGGCATGTCCCGTCGTGAGATCCCTGACCACAAAGACTGCGGTCACAAAGACAGCCCGTCCAATGGGGGCGGCGGTGTGCAGACATGGCCACGCCAGCACAAAGGTGGGCGGGGGCGGAGGGTGGGGGATGGGGGGTAAGCGGGGCACATGGACGCTCCCACTGAGTGAGGGACCCCCACTGAAAGGCCCCCCCGGGGGGTGGGGTAAATCCCTCACCCCCCTCCCCCTCCCCCTTGTGCAAAGGGGGGGCCCCAGGGCTCCTTTTAAAAGGGGGGGGGTGGTCCTGCCCCCCCAACCCCAACCCCCGGTGGTGCTGAGTGTTTTAGAGGCGCCAAAGGCGCCCAATATTTTTGATCGGCCGAAAGCCCGGAAGAAAATTTGGCCCAGTCTTTTAACGGAGTGGTGGTGGTGGTGGGGGGGGGGGGGGCGGTGGTGGTGGTGGGTGAGTGGGTCCAGGGGGGGTGGGGGGGTGGGGGGGGACCCCCCCTCCCCCCCCCCCAGGTGGTGCCGAGTTGTTAAAGGGAGCCCTGTTTGGGGGGGGGGGGGGGGCTGTAGCCGTGGCACGTGTTCTCACATGAAGGGGACGACTGCGCCCGCAGTCAGAGCGGCCGCAGACCTGCAGAATGGTCCACGTGAGCTCCGCGCTGCGCTGCTCATACTCCCGCACGAGGCCGTGGCTTGGCCCCCCCGCGTCCCCCCGTCGACCGCCGGCGCCGGCGGTCGCGGCGCCGGGCGCATCGGCGACGCGCTCCCCGTCGTCCGGGACCTGCGGCGCACACGCGGGGGCGGCGCCCCGCCGCTCGCTCGCCGCTCCGGTGGGACAAAGGACCTGCTGCCTCAGGCCGCGGAGGCACTCCCGCTTCGCTTGGAGGAGCCCGTGCCACGCGACGTCGCAGTCGCTGGAGACCCGCAGGCGGCACCGCGCCTCGTGGCGCTCGAGGCCGTCGAGCCCGTCATACGACATTGTGCCGCTCAGCCGGCGTGGCCGCGGAACGCGGCGTCATTTCGTGGATCGCGATCGATCATGACATCGAAGAAAGGCGCTGACAGAACGGACGGGGGCCGATCGTGATACCGCCGCTGCAGTGCGGCATGCCGACGCACACGGTCAGCGGCAGTCGTGTGTCGTTCCTTCAAAAATACAGAAGTTTGCAATCCCCCGGCCCCTGCCCCTCCTTCTCCTCCCCGGATCCTGCGTGCTTTGATGTAAACAACACCGGATTGGGTGGTGGCAAAAACAAATAGCAGATACATCCATTCTCAACAAACATTTGTAGGTGTGCTCACCGAATGCCTCGAATACTTTACCCTGGGGAGTCACCATTTGCCATTTGTTCTGCGTTGTTTTCAATGTGCCTTGGGCAGTCATCAGTCCGTGTACGCCCGGGAGGGCACAAGACCATGCTCCAACGGCGGGTGGCTTTTCCAAAGCACTGCTGGCATATTCGGACCCTTGGGCCAGTGCAAGGCCCGCATTTCCTGCCCCTGTGCCCTCCTCGCCTTACCCAAGTCCGAAATATCTGGCGCACCTCACATCATCCCTGATAATCTAATAAGCGCAGGGTGCAGGGGGGGGGGGGGGGCACACCACTCCCGTCCCCCCGCCCCCGCCGTGGAGGGTCCTCCCCGTGCACAGCCCCTTTGGGGTGTCACTTCCCATAAAAGTCCACAGCGTCAAAGGTGCCGAAGATCACAATTGACTTGTAGTGGAAAGGTCAGGTTTGGGTCTCTCGCGCAGTTGGGGGGGAAGGGGGGGGGGGTCATTCGGTGACCGTTCCACTCGGAAGTTGGGTCAAGCGTCATGCAGACGGGGGGGGGGGGTGTTCCCGGGGGGAAGGGGGGGGGGGGTTACAAAGCCACTTTGGGGCATCTGTGCCTGGTCCTCAACGGGACGGCATGGCCCTAATTTGGTTCCAGCGCCCCATGCTCCGTGGTCAAGTGGATTGCCAGCAAGTTGGCCCATGAGCACCATCTGAACGCTGAACACTGACGGTTGGCCCCCCACCTCTTTTGTCCCGCGTACGCCCCAGTCCCCTCCTGCAGTGCAGGGGGATCCTTTAGGAACTGGATTTTTTTTTTGTTGAGGACCACCCTTAAGGACCGCCAACCGCCAACCACCAACCGCCAACCGCCAACCACCAACCGCCAACCACTGCCAACTGCCACCAACCACAAATCACCAACCACCAACCGCCGCCAACCACCACCAACCGCCAGTTGCCCACTGCCAACCACCAATCGCCACTAACCGCCAACCGCCAACCGCCACCAACCATGGTTGAACATATGAGCTACACGCAGAAAACTGTGTATAGGAACACTTGTTTTGTTCTTTCTCTCCTGAGGACCCCCCTGCTGCAGTGTGCCTCCGGTGTGGACCCTCTCAATTTGTGGCAACAACGCGTTGAGTGCAGTGTGTCCTCCTCCCTCAATTGGAGACACACCAATTGTAGAGAACGTGTGCCCATCGCAGCTGTGCTTCTCGGGCATTGGCGCAGGTGCACGAGGCGTGGGGCTTGCACAACATGCACCGCGAGTGGAGGGATGGTGTGGGCGGAGCTGCCCACGTGGTTTTGCTGTGGTGTGGCTGGGTGGATGAAGTTTGAGTATTCGCAGGGCCGAGCACAACAACAAAAACACCCGTCAAATCCCCCATCCCCCGAAAAAAGTTGAGAAATTCAAGGGCCGTTGTGGTGTCCCAACAGCTCATTTGTGGTTCAAGGAGCGCGCCAGTCCAGAACCGAAGATAGGTGTTGCATATGTTTCTGTACACTTTACATCTGTGGCATGGGTGGGTTATTTGACAATGCTGTTGCATGATGTGCGCGCACTGCATGTGCAACGTGCACACATTGCGCGTATGCATCGTGTTATGTCCCACGTACGGGCTCCTCCTCACCTCCCTCAGACTCCTCACCTCCAGAAGACAAAAGGCCGACCAACAATTCTTGGGTGGGTGGGGCGTTGACCCACTCTTTGGCCAAGTCGTTGCACTGCGTGCATACTGTGCACGCAGAGGCCGGGATACTCACCCAAGAATACCTGTCACCTGTTTGGTAGCAAAATAGGATGAAGGGGAGGGCGGTAGTGATTCTGAGCGTGGACGCAACACACTTGTTAATGGCGAGCGAGGACAGTGATGTGGTGGGGATGAAGGCCGTACCACAAACTCCTCAAGGTCCGCGGAGATTGACATGTGTATTCTACAAACAAAGTACAAAATACAGTAGTTCCGCAGCAGACACCCTGAAGTTGTATGACCACATACCAGGCTCACGGTGCCCGTTTGACATTTGGCACAAACATGGGAGAGGCATGAACACAGGGAAGGGGGCTGAGTTACAACCGCAACACCGACCGTAGGAAAGATTGGCCCGGTTTCCTCAATAGCACCGGAAGGCTGAGTCAAAGACAAAGGACGTTTAGTGGGGAGAGTTCAATATGGGGGATGGAAAATGGGTAAAAATGGTTGAAAATGGGCAAAAAGGGGTGACAATTCAAATGTGCCACATCCCAAATGTATAGGAAGCTAAAAAAAACCCCAGTATGGAACCAAAAACTTGTCAAAAGAGGCCAAAAGTAGGGTCCGAGTATTTGCAGACATCCAAAACTTCGCACTGCGTGCGCACTGCGTGCATGGCATTCCCTTTGGGAGGGCCATGGAGGAATCACTTGCCAAAAGCCACTCATATTCACCTCTCTTAACGCCCATGTTTGGTGGCCAGGCATGTCTAGCCCGACGCTAAAATGTTGTTCGTGGATTTTTGCTCCGGGGTGCATATACTGCTTCCCCTGTGTCCTTGTGCCTGTGTCCTTGTGCCTGGCCCCCAACCACCAACCCACCCCTGCTGCAGAAAAAATTCTATTGCCTTCGGCAGTGCACCTCGAAGAGAGGTTGACAGTCAGCCAATCAGTCCCTTAGCCAGGCCAGCAGTCAGTCACACAGAAACACACAGTTTGGTTTTTTTGTCAGTGGCAGACGCGGTCCCAAGCAGTGGGGAAACCTTTTGCCTTATACCAAGTGGCCGAATGGTAGCGAAGCTGACCGGAGCCTTTGTGGTCGGCGGTTCGAACCCTGGTCGGGTCAGTACGCCGCCGCCGCCGCCGCCGCCAACAGTCAGCCGACGAGGATTCAAACCGCCGACCAAAAACTTTGTGTCCGCTGCGTTACCGTTCGACCGCCGGTAGTGTGAGAGCGACAAGCTTACCCACCTTCTGAGCGAAAACTTTTGACCCCCCCCCCCCAGCCCCCACCCCCAACCCCCACCCCTCAAAAAAATGATATCTAGATTTAGGGGATAGGGGCCTCACAGGGGGCGTTTTCGCACAGCGCGCGCACAGCGCGGGCACAGCGCGCGTATAGCACCAATTATTACGGTGATTATCCCGGTAACAACCCTGAAAACCACCCACCTGCGGAATCATGCACAATTAATTCAAAACTCAAAAATTCAAACATCTGATGCTTGCCATGGGTCCCAGGGACCTAAATTCTGCCCCCTATAGCCCCGTCCACTGCAGCAGCCATTCAATAACGTCCTTTCAATCTTCTAAACTTACCGAACTCCCGGTGGTGGAGAACAGCCAACTTTTCGCACAGCGCGTGCACAGCGCGCGCACCGCGCACGGTACGCCCCCAGAATAAAAAAATCCATTAGGGGATGGTCTTATTGGGCAAAATAATGATTTTACAAGGGGTTGGACATCCAATATCATGCCTTGGGGTATGCTACGCAAATGACCCCAAAAAAGGGGGGGTATTTGACGCCCGCGCCCGCGCTTGATCTAACAACCTCTCTTCGAGGTGATTTTCCCTGCATGCCGTGCGCAGAAACACCCCCTCCCAGAAAAAACAAACATAGGCTTGAGAAGAGGACCTGAGGTTTGTCTTCGGTGGCTGCTTCACTAGAGGTGGTTGTTGGACATAACCATGGGTGCTTTTGAAGCCCCCCCCCCAAAAAAAAACTCTCGGGCACACTCTGTTTGGGTGTGTGGCCAAATATCCTTTGGGACCAGGCCTGGGTGCTGCCTTGCCTTTGAGCTTGAGCCCCAGCTTGGGCTTGGGCTTGGGCTTTGACACCTGGAAGTGCCTGGGAACTGCTTCGTCATCCATGATGGAACATGTAAAATACAACTTGCCATTGAAACGGCGTGCCCGGCCCCACACGCCTCTGGCTGGCTGGGCTCAACCAATATCTACGCATAGTTCAATGTTGGCCTTCATTCATGTCCCTATCTTTTTAATCTTGCACCAAAAAGTCGTCCTACATGCATGACTTTTTGTCCTACAGCCACCATAACTCATCCCACGGCCACGAAAGCACAATTCAGTGAAAAAAGTTCGTGTGGGGGCCTAAGAGTGGTGCAGGTTAGCCGGTTGCTACTTGCGTTGTAACGCGTTTGGATGTACTTTGTGGAGGGGTGCCTACAGTTTGGTGGGTGAGAGTGGGATGCCTGCCCCACAGCTCACAATCGCACAGTCCCCTCGAACACCACCCAAGAGTTGTCTGAAGACAAAGTAGGCACATCTACTGTGGCGATGCTCTCTCTGCCTGGGCTCAATTACGGCCATGCCTCCTGCAGAGGAACCCCCTTGTGCACACCACCCGTACCCATTCCTGTTCAGTGGGGAAACAGCCGAGGACGCCTCAGAAGTCTTTCTTTTTTGCTTTCACCGCTTTGGTCTGAGACCTTGAGTCTGCCATTGTGGTTGAGGGCTTGTCTTGGGCATTTTACAACTAAAGAGGGGAGCAGCACACAGTCAACACCGTCTCCACCTCCTTACCTGTGCAGATAGCCTGCGCATTCAGTCAGTCCCCGACCGGAAAATTGGGAGGGTGCTCTTCACCACATCTGATGTGGGAAATTGTAGCACGGGGCCAGGGGCCCCGAATCACCAGGTGTTACCCATCAGTGGTGTGCTGCAGGTCGGGGCATTCCGCCTGAGGTGCTACCTGCGGGGTGTGCCCAGCAGCCGTGACTTGGTTGCGCATGCATGTTGCCTGGGCACAGGGGTGTTATGGTGCTCTCCAGCGCATGTACTGCGCCCCCCCCCCGGCCCCTGGATCTTGCCCCTGACCCTGTCCCTGTGGCGCCCCTGCAACGCACACATACACACACACAGAGAGAGGGGGGGGGGGGGCGAAGGGGGGGGGAGAGAGAGAGAGAGAAAGAGAAAGAGAAAGGGGGGTGGGGGAGGGAGGGAGGAGAGAGAGAGAGAGAGAGAGAGAGAGAGAGAGAGAGAGAGAGAGAGAGAGAGCAATGGTCGGTCTGATGGACCGAATGTCCCTGCCATTCCAGCAGGGCCCTTTTCAGCCGTAGTAAGTGCATCAGTGCCTAGAACCAATCAAGTGTGTCCCCTTCTTGGCTGGCGCAGGGTTCAGGGTTGTGCTTGTACAACGGCATATATATGAGACCTGAGGCACCGGCGTGTGGTGCCCCAGAGAGACCTCTGTGCCCCACTGAAAGACAAGGATTGGCCGGCCGCGTTGGCACTGTCTGCCCCACACCATCCACAATAGAAAACCCTGTTGGACAGCCGACGCATCATTGGCTGGGGCACTTGGGGTTAGACTGGTCAAGTGCTGCATTCCTGCGCCTATGGTCTGTTGAGCCACACATCGTTCCCGCTGTATCCTTTCCACATCACGTGGAGGACAGGCGGAGGGTGGCCAACACTACTTGTGACGCCCACGCGTACTCCCTTCGAGGTCCCACTGTCTGGCAAGCCAGCGTTTCAATTAGTCTTGAATTATGCGCACGGGATCATTCCACGTTCTCATCCGCGCCGGCCATCCCGTGAACACTGGCACAGTGCTCGGTGCTTGCCTGGCAGTAGGAGCCACCATCCCCCTCAGACCGTGGACTGAAGCAGACCCACCACAACACTCTACACATGGGCTATACCTTTGGCTCAAATATGGGTGAGCCCCGCTAAGATCAGCCACTACACGTTGACTGAAGTCATGCCTCCCCACGTCTGCATTCGCAGGCTCGAATTCCAGTCCGTTCGTGGCCGAAGCAGACCACAAACCGGCGGTCTGCCAACGTTGCCCATGCAATTCTGTCCATGCGGTCCCCCGCGTGCGGATCGAGACCCGATCAGCCGCACTCTCCAAGAAAGCCAAGGAACAGGGGAGAACCCTCTGCGAACCACTGCACGTCAGAGAGCAGGCGAAAATTGCTCCAACGCTGATTTGCGCCCTCTAAAAACTTCTGTGCCTGAGGGCGGCAGGGAAACACCAGAAAAGAGGAGGGGGCGGGGGGCCGGGACCCATTGGTCTGTGTACCGAAAGTGACCCGCAACAACTTCTCTTTGGTAAATTTCCTTTTTCTTCACCATAAAACGTGCGGTTGGGATGGTGGTCCTTATGGTTGTCAGCCGGTCTAATGCATCCCTTGGGGGGGGTGGGGGGGGGGGGGTTAGGGACTTAGGCTTGCCTACCACACGGCACCGCTCTGGCTCGGAAACAAGTGTCACAGTCATGGCCAGGGCAAAGCTCTGGCCAAGCACTGCAACACTTCCTGAGACAGCGCCCGCTCACAGCGTCGGTCTCTTAGGAAACAAACACCTGCGGGCGAAGCAGGTCATATTTATTGAGCCCACCCCGTAACTCAAATTTCCAAATTGCCTGGAGCCCATCACCAAGCAGGATGCAGGGTTCGCACAGCACCTGGCAGACGATGCCACGGGACAAAGCCGTCAGCAATCTGCTACCGTGGAGTGAGCAGCTGCGGAGCATTTTGTACACACGTGGAATTCAGGGAGGTGCATTGACAGGCCGAAGGAAACGCGGGATATTCAGTGATGAGGATGAAAATAGGATTGACATTCACGCCCCACTACACTTCGGGTCAGGGTCAGCAGGAGCGTTGGCATTGGCCGTAGGGTCAGGGTCGCCCGTCTGCAATGCTTTTCGGGAACTCAATCTTGGAATCTCAATTTACAGCCCAAAGCCTCGGCCCTTTCCGAGGCTGGGACTTCTCCTAAACCCCCGCCAAACCTCTCCCATCCCAGACAAGCCCCGCACGCCTCATCTGTAGCGTAATGCAGCGCAAAAGATCTCAGTTTCTGTCACGAAGTGCACGCAACAGAGACCAGTCGCGCCGCAAAGATGCCTGAACAGTCTCACGCCTGTCATGCCCGAATCCGCCCGAGGCTGAGCTCCCCAAGCAGCGTCACGGGCAGGGGCACTTTGGATGCCGATAGGCCTTCATGGCTGTTGCAGTCCAGGCACCCCCTTCTGGACCCTGCTGCGGCCCCCAGGGCTCCTTTTGAGGGGGTCAATGGGGGGGCTGGGTGGGTGGGTCCAGGGGGGCTGGGTGGGTGGTGTGCCCCCCCTTCCCCACCCCCACCCAGCCCCAGTGGTGCTGAGTTGTTCAAAGGAGCCCTGGCAGCCCTGCCCAAGACGTCCACTGTCGTTCACAACTGAGCCAATAAATTCGGGTGAAGGAACGGGCAAACCCGGAGTGGCCTCAGTGCCACCGCGAAAGCAGGGGCCCTGAGCCAGCGGCATGCTGCTGGACTGGCAGATCAGTGGCACTGAGTTCCGTTCCTGGCAACGTGGGCCTCACATCACACACCACCGTGCACAAGGAGAAGGCTGGGCGCCGCGAGAGGACGGTACCGTGTGCTGCTGTTGTGGGTACTGGCATGCCGCTCCCGCCTTCGCGTCCTGTCCGAATCCTGCAGACCCGGGGTCTGCGAAATGCCTCGAGCACGCGACGAGGCGCTCGAAGGGTAACGGGGGGCCGAACAAGCGGTTCAGAGCGATCTGCGACGCGCACAGTACAGCGGGTCGATCGTGTGGAAATGAATGGAGTTCATGCAAAAAAGAAAAAGGATGCGATCACCGACGTGGCATTCTGCAGACCGCCAAGGCTGCCCGGCTGCAGGAAACACACGCACCCTCTGAGACACGACCAGTGTCCAGTGCCATGCCCTTCGTATGATCTGCGTGTTGGTCGAGGTCAGTTCTGAGTACGTGGGGAGGGCGAGGGAAAAGGGGCACGGGGGGTGCAGTTTGGTCGGTGAGAGTGGGATGTCCGTCCCGCTGCTCACCATCGCAGCCCACTGCCCCCCCGGGGCGTCCACTCCCCTGCCAGCGCTGACGGGCTTCAACATTCGGCGATTCCCAGACCGTGAGGTTTGGGGGGGGTGCCCTCCACATCTGATGCGGAGCACCGGAGCACAGGGCCAGGGGGTCGCAGATGGGGCGCCCCGGGGCGGACCTCATTGTTACAGCTCATCACGTCCCCTTGTCAAAATACAAGCGCTCTCCAGGCTCAGACCGGCTGACCAGCTGTGAGGGCGTCATCCCGTGGTCACTTCGCAGACTGACCGACCAGGCTGCTACGGGTCAGTGGGATGGCGGCACCAGCCCTCTTCCCCCCGCTTGTCTACCGAGCCGTGGCAGAGGGCACAAACGACAACAGAAAGACCCACAAACCCCCGTCATCCACTTGCCCCCCCCCCCCCACTCTCAATACCTGGGCACCCCTATTCCCCCGAGTGCAGCCCAGGCTCAGGGCTGGGACCCTGCCCTGCCTCGGCGTGTGTGTGTGTGTGTGTGTGTGTGTGTGTGTGTGTGTGTGTGTGTGTGTGTGTGTGTGTGTGTGCGCGTGTCAAAACTTCCCCATCTCCGGGACCACGAGGTCATCGGTGCCCCTTCGCTTTCAACGCACTCTACTGCGGCGCAAATCCATGCGCAGCCCAAGATCTTGCCCACCCAGTGGCCGAGCTGCTGCCACCGCTTATGCCCGGCGTTCCAGTGATAAAGCGGCGGCGGGGGGGGGGGGTCGTACAGCCCCAGCGAAACAAACCGGAGTACGTCCGGTGCAACGCCCTTGCTCGACTTTTTTGGTGGGAGCCCCCGCAAGTGGTGGCGGTGGATGCCGACAGGCCCATGGGCTGCTCGCCGTGCATCGGGTGTGAGTTGCGTTGCTTCCCCTCGGGGCGTGTTCTGACCGGGCGTGTGGGGACGGGTGTGTGCCGCCTTCGCCTCCGGGGGGCTTGAAGGCGACCGGGAAATGACCGGGAGGTGATCGTGGCTCGATGATCTGGGCTCATCCCGCCCCGAGGCAGTGGAGCCGTTCAAGTGGACCTCTGCCATCCCAGATCCAGTCCTTTGGCTGAGCCCCTGCGTGTCCCTGATGAACTGGAAAACGAGTCGTACAATCGTCTTCGACCCCTTTGCAGGTGCCCCGAGGCCCTGCGCACATGCGCCCGGAGAATCACATCCTAAACCCCCAGCACGACCTGAGACCTCGTACACGTCATCCCCCAACCGGCGGTGCGCAGCTTCCAACCGCCGTCGGTTTGTCGGTTGCTCGCTGACTGCCTCGGCTGCACTGGCCCGGGTCCCCTGGTCAGGCAGCCTCTGCATCGCAGTTCCCTCAATGGTGGAAACGGCAGAAGAAGACCCCTCCTCTGTGGACGCACATGCGCCGGTACCGCTGGTCACGAACACGCACATCGCAAGACTTTGAGAACAGGCAATCATTGGCACGTAACCGGCGTTTGGGCGGTGGCCAAACGGAAGAAAAAAAGATACGTGCCTCTGCCCCCGCACCCTTGCGACCCGGACTCTCTCAGTCAGCCTTCCCAGGTTTGAAGGGTTTGGGCTTAGGGATGCCGGCAGCTGCGGGAGGGGGCGCAAGAGGGGCAGGGGCTGGGGCCAACGGCTCGGCATCGGACTTCGGGGTACTGATGGTGGTGTCGCCCCAGCCGTCTTCATCCCCCCAATCGTCGTCATCCCAGTCCTCCTCTTCCTCCGGGTTGCCCCCGTCTGCATCTCCCCATCCAGCGGAACCCGACGATTGGACGTCCAGCAGAGGCTCGGGCTGGGGCATCGCCGCTTTCGGTGGTGAGGCCGCTTTTGATGGCGAGGGCGTGGTGGACTGTGAGCGTGGGAATGAGGGGCATGCAGGGGAATGACCAACGAAAGGATGCGGGGAGGGGACAGGCGTCGATGCCCCGGGGCGTGGGTCGTGCTAGAGTCGAATGGCCCGGATGCGACTTGAGAAGCGTTTGCGCTTTGGGGCAGGGGTGCCCTCAACGCGAGAAAAACAATCCCGGCGATGTTCGCCGTGCCCAAAACAATGCGTTGCCGTTCTGCATCGCAGGCCGATCCCGGTGGGGAATGCGGCATGTGCCGGACTCACACGGGGGTGCATGCGGAACGCAATGCGGCCGCCCGTGGCATCGGATCGCTTGGGTGGCATCCGTGGGAAAACCACAGCGCAGAGCAAGCGGAGAGGCTGTCCGACTCAGTCACGACCGAGGGGCCGGGGAGACAGCACGAGCAGAAGGGGACCGACCTTCGGCATGTCACGTGACTATCCCCCCCAGCCCCCCCACCTTGGCCCCTGCCCGACGGGCACCCCCCAGCCCCAGGGGACACGTGACACATGTCCCCTCACAACAAACCTTCTCACAGCTGCACTCATGCATGGGATCCCATGGTCCCCCTGCACATCAGGGATGCCTCTGCCCCCCTTGAGGTGGAGGCAACCCCTTGAGTCAACACTCCCCCTCAGTGTTTGGAGCAGACGCAGACGCCCTTTGAACACGCAACTCTTGTCAGTGTTGGGGTTGTTCCGCGCTGTTGTTTGTTGTGCGTTGCTGCCTAATGTCCGCCACAAAGCGGAGGTGGCCTTTATGAACCAGATTTTGTTTCCACTAAGGAAAGCCCCCTGGGGGAGGGGGGGTGCTGTTAACTGCCAACCGCCCGTATTTGACCGCCGACCACCGGTACATGACTGCCAACCGCCGGCGGTTAATGGCCCATATGTGGTTCATGGAGTACCGACCGCGGGTGAAAGTTCATACGCCTTTTCTTTCCCCATGACAAGCTTTGGATGGATGTGTAACTGGATGGTTCGACGCTTTGCTCTGTTTAGCGCCCGGTTGCAGTCTCCATGGCGGTACATGGGCTGATAACCCTGTTTTCTGAGGTCAAGAAGGTGGCGGTTGGTGCTAAATTCTAGAGCTTGGGGCGGGGGCCTTATCGACAGGCTCCTGATAAAACGGCGGAAGATCTCACTTCACCGGCGGAATTTGGCGGCACCGAAAATCCGCGGCCGACAACCTGAAAATGTTTGCCTTGTGCCTACGGTACAACTGTCTGAACACGAACGCATTCAGTACGACTTTGTTTTGGCTGCAAAAAAGGAAGCCATTTCCAGATGGGAAGGGTGTACTGGGCCTCGCTATTCCATGGGGGGGCCTGCACGTCTATCCAATCACCACCGTGCCAACCCAAAACAGTGCCGACAAACTGCCTTGCTCCTGAAACAGCAGCTGGAACAAAGAAGAGTTTGAGCAGAGCAGAGATGACCCTCGATACCGAAATGCAAACACCATCGCCACCACCAACACCACCACCACTGGCAACAACAACAACAACAACAACAACAACAACAACAACAACAACAACAACAACAACAACAACAACAACAACAACCACGTTTGTTCATCCGCCAGTTTCGCAGTAGTTTGCACACATGCAATGCAGGTGAGCACTCGAGGGCTGCCCACCCTCTCCTCCTGCACCCCCCCAGTTCGAATGGATTCCAGTCAGCACCTGGTGGACAGCTCTCTTGAACCCTGCCGAGGTGTGTGCTTGCCAGCCTGACCTGTTCATCACCCTTTCCTGCGCGCACACAATCTTATTTGCTCCGTGTCGAGTGTGCATAGTTTTGGCTGCAACCTACTCTGGGCAGTCTTCGTCGTCCATCTCAAAATGTGGTTGCTCCATGCGAAATGTGCATCTCGGCCTCGGTTGTTCACCTTTGTGGCATAACCCCCCCTTTATTGCATCCCCCGTCCCCCCCTCAAGGGGGTTGCAACAACAAACTGCTGGTGCGCACACATACAATGTCGCTGCACTGGCCCTTGTGGCCACAAACAGGTCCATGCACCCCGTGCCACATAGGCGATATCCCCCCTTTGCAACGGGCGGGGTAGGACGCCCACGGCCCCCCGGATTGGGGAGCCCCCCCCCCTCGTAACGGGCCGGGATGGGATGCCAACCTCCCCGTGTCCTGGGGCGCGTTGGGAAGCCCGGCCCCCCCGCGTGGAATGGGATGCGAAGCCCCTTGCTTGGTCAAGTTGGAGTTGCCTGAGCACCCTTCAAACTGTTGGGCGGTTGGAGCTCGGCAGTGCAGCACGTGGGGGTGCCTGCTGTGCATGCCTGGAGTAGCATGGCCGGTCATCTCTGTGGGTCTTGCTCTGAAAAGGGGAGAGGCGGACGTTCCGGTGTGCCGCGCAGGGGCTGGAGTGGGGCTCGGGGGGGCTTTGGCGTGGGAGAGGGTGGGGTCGCCCTGAACAAGGGCCCACGCTCCGGCACAAGCCCGGCCCTGAGGAGCATACCGCGGCCTTCGGAAAGGGCTTGGGGGGGCGCAGTGCGGCCTCGCTGGAGAGGGACCGGGCCCGCCCCGCGTTGGACTTCGGCGTGGAGGTGGCGGAGAGCGGGCCCATCTCCATGTCCGCCACAGGCTCCTCGGCGGACTCTGCGGCGGTGTGCAGATCATGAAGCGAAGGGGCCCCAGACCCCTCCACGCACCTCCCGCGGATGCTCGTCGAACGTGCGACGTGGAACGTGCGACATACGGCTGGTCACATATGCCCGGTGCCCCGCTTCCCATTGTCCTTGTGCGGGACGCACTGCCCTGCCGGATGGGGATCTTGCTTCCGATGGAAGAGCCATCGGCCCCCCATGCCAAGGGTACCTCTTCGCGGGCTCATTGCACCACGCCCGTCCCCAAGCAATCTGTTGGGAACTCAGAGGCCAGCCCCCCCTCCCCATACACACACACACACACACACCTACACCCCCTCTCTGGGCCAAAACAGCCACAATTCATGAAGAGTCCTTTGCCAGCCGGCTGGCTCCCTGTTTCCGTCCTGTCCACGTCCCCGCTCCAGTCCAGTCCATCGTTCTGGCACCATCCGTCCATCCGTCAGCCCGTCCGGTCTATTTCTTTCCTTTTTTTTTCCCCAGTAAGAACGGCCTGAGGTCTTGGGTGGCAGGATTGCGGTTGGGCGACGGGGGTTGATGGTCAACCGGTTGGCCGGTTGGCCGGTACCCGACAGCTGAGGCCGGGGATACCGGATTCCGCCAGGACTTTTTTGGTTTGGCACAAAGGGAAGCCCTGCCCACCACCCCAGCCCCATTGGGTTGCAGGCGTCCGGAAATTTTTTTTCTTTGAGCGACTTTCGGACGACAGACGGATACCGGGGCGGATGCACACGTGGAGGCTCACACACACCTGCGTGTGCATAGCCCTTGCTGCCCTTGACCAGCTCCTCAGTCGCTGACATGATCTTGCCTGCAGAATGCGCAAGAGACAGGTGCACGGCGGACACAAAACAATGGGGCGCAGACTCTGCAAAACACCGCGATCCACACACAGAAATGTCTGTACAACACGTGCAACACGCGTGACGACAGAACCAAAGGCAACGGGGCGGCCTGGCCTTGCACATCGGATTCAATCCTCACGGTGCCAGCACGCAACAGCGCCGACAAACTGCCTTGCGCCTGACCCATCGAGGATTCACCTGCATCCAACATGTGAGAACCGACTTGATGCTAAGGTGAGAAAACCCAGTGTTATTATGTGCGGGATTATGTGCATGCCAGATGCTGGCAGACGGCAACCCATGGCAATCGTCTACCATCGTGACAGCCAGCGCAACCTGGCTTGGCACCCTATTCCCCAGCCACGGCAGCAGACGGGCTCACTGGGGGGGGTTGATGCGGATGGGGGTGCGCATAGGAACGCAAGGGCGAAACAAAAATTTCCAATCGTAGGCAGACACAAACCCAAACACCTGCCGCACACCAACACCACGTCTGTGATAGAACAGGGTTGGTCATGTTTCCGTGGTGGTCAGGCTGAGGACTGGTCTGGGTTTCCGTGGTTTTCGTGGTTTCCCACGATTTGGGTGGTGCCCCTGCAAAACATTCCTTCCATTTTGCACAAAAACCACACGAGAACCTGCAGCAAGCAATGCAAATCTCAAGAGAAGTGTTCCAGCCACAAATCGTCACCGTTGGCAATCCAAAGAGAACCTCCCCTCAACATCTCTGTGGCAAAACATTGTTACAGCACATTGCCTCGTTTTTCGTCCGATATTTTGCCGGTTTGTTGCATCAACCAGCCGTTGTTCTTCGAGCTTCGTTGTGTCATCCCCTTTTTAACTATGTACAAATTCATCGTCAGTTTTGCCGCAGTGGCCTGAGCTGTCATTTTGCTACCCCGTTCCTTTGGCCTTTTTGGATGCAGGTTCTTTGTCTGGGCCACTCGCATCAGGGTCTCAATGCGGCATGTTTTCCACATCACTGCCACTCATGGCGGGGAAATGTAGAAAGAGGAAAAAATTTTGTCACAACCAAAGAGCATCCTGAACGGCCCAAACAGACACTGATTTTCAGTCATCACATTGTTTCCGTGTTTCCATGCCAGTCTGTGAGTTCCGTGATTTCTGTGATTGTCACAGTCCCTCATTTCCCTGGTGTTCCGTGATTTTCTGTGATCTTTCGCACCACGGAAACACAACAAACCCTGAATAGAACTACTCAGAAACTGGTGGATGAACAAAAACAGAGCTGTTGTGCTGCTGCTGCTGCTGTTGTTGCTGTGGTTGCAAAGGGACCCCCGAGGGCGGGGGAGAGCAAGACCCCAGCCCCTCCCCACGCACAACAGTGGGGAGTTGCCCAATCACTTGATGGAGGGATCAGTCAATAACTACACCACTGCACTTATCGTCCGGGCGGGTGGTGCGGATGCACAGACAGCGCGTCTCCTCTTTTGTTTGCAGCATCCCTTACCAGCACTTCCCTGGAACCACCCAACGGCAGTCCTAAGAGCTTCGTACGCGCCGGCAGTCGTAAGGGGGGGAGACTTGGAAGGTGTCGGATTTTGACTCTCTGTCGGAGTGTGGGTCGGCAGCAGATTTGTGTGCTGCAACAACAAAACAACAACAACAGCAGCAGCAGCAGCAGCAACAACAAAACAACAGCAGCAGCAGCAGCAGCAGCAACAACAACAAAAACAACAAAACAACAGCAGCAGCAGCAGCAGCAGCAGCAGCAGCAGCAGCAGCAGCAACGGCAGCAGAATGCACGAAACGAACGTCTGTGGAATGGCGCACCATACACACAGGGCCCATGACCTTCCAGAGCCACACCTGCCTGTGTGGCTGCGGCTGCAATGGCAGCCACCACCAAAATCACGATCACAATCGTCGTCCCACTTCCACCTGATTCTGCAGCGATGATGCAAGACCATGACCCTTGGCATAGCCACCTGCTTGGGACGGATCTGACGGTCCGTCCCAAGGCTTGAGGTGGGATCACGGCGATTTGACAGCAGTTGTAGCTCAAGGGACAGCCGTGGAGTGGAGCTGACTGTCCCACGAATGTACGGATGAGCAGCACATAAAATGCTTTACACTGGGGTTGGGCAAGGCCAACAATGCCCCAGGAGGGCTCAGTTGACAGGGCTTCCCAGAATTGAAACAGGACCCAAAAATGCGAAAAAATTGAAAACGACATTTCTGGAATCCGTGCGTTGCCGGGCTCCAGAAAAATCATTATTTTGCATGGTATTCATTCAGTGCAGAATTGACCGTCGAAATCCCCTAAAAGAAATCGTGGGGAGCCTTCAGCCGGTGACTGATCAGTGGCCCTGTCCACAGAGCTCCTTTCCCAGAACCCCTGCCCCCAGGTGTCACGGGCTCTATGGACCCCTGCCCGCCCAAGTTGACCCGACTTTCCCTGCCAAATGCCAAAGGCACGTTGGATGCGACATGGATGATGAGGGTCACCGGGATTTATGAATGAAACAGACGACATACGTACGCCTGAATTGTTAACCACATACATCAGATGTGGACATTTCGGATATCCCATTCTGTGGCGGTTGGGCTGTTACAAGCGGGCCTACAAGGATGATGGTATGTCTCAGAAAAGCTGACATGCCAAAAGCCCACAGCAGCAGTGAGCGCGCTTTCATTTTATTTCTCGAGACACAGTCGTTCGGGATTCTCTGAACGTTCTGCGCAATGCCTCCCTGTGTGACAAACAGTCCATGTGCGGTTTCTTTCCGGGGCCCTGGACAGTCACCCGTTTATTCTTCACCGCATGATGCAGTGTCGATCTTCTCCTGAAGGTCCGCCAAACCGCTGTCTTGACCCCACCATTTCTGTTTCTCCACCGGCAGCGGGTTGTGGTGGTCAAGACATTAAGGATCCATACAGCATTAACCTTCGCTCAGACCCCCGACCGTGGTGTGGCACCTGTGCTGCAGGCCCCCAGTGGCGGTTGCGGCGATCACCCCGGCCGGTTCGCTCAAGCGAAATCTGGCACTCACCACCAGGGTCTGCTGAGCCCTATCAGAAGGAACACCCCCCCCCCCCCTGCCATACTTGTTCCCCACGATTCCCCATCATTCGACCCTTCACGGCCTTGAATGCTGTTCCCACAGTCGTTCTAAGGATCTCCGGCCACGTGTACCACACGAGCCTTCTCCACCGCAAATGGCCAAACGATGGCCGTGCGGCGAGCCCCGCACGATCACACCGGCTGCAAGTCGCCTGGCCAGTCCAGTGGCACTGCGCTCAGGAACAGCGAACGCTCAGGAACAGGGGACGGGGCAACGGGCGTCCTCGGGCAATGCCAAACGGGGCCCAATGGAACAGGGGAGGCCATCCCGCCTTCCGATGCGGACCCAACGACCCACTCAAACGACGGTGAGAGAGACTCGAGGGTCGGGCCCGGCAAACACCAGGACGAACGGGGCATTGGCAGGGCCGGCAGACGACTGCGTGGGCAATGGGCCGGCCAAACAGGCGCTGAACTGTTCGAATAAACAAATTGCCAATAAAACGAATTTTAAAAAAAAGCGATCGGAAAAACGGGTGCTTGGCCGGGCAGCCGATGGGACGCCTGATCAAACGGCGCATTAGCTCAGGGTGACGCATTTGACTGAAACCTGCAAAATGAAACGCCAGTAAACACACGGACCCGACAGTCCTCCTTGAGGCACCCGTTCCGTGTGGCTCGGCACCGCTAACCGACCTCCGGTGGCAATGGACGGCGCCTTGGGTGACTGCCAGCCAACAATTTGGGGTGGGGGGCGGGGGGGCCACAGAAACGAGGTCATTCGGGGGGAGTTGGGGGGCACTTGCAGGGCGCACACCTGCCGCGACCGCAACAGTGAGGACGCACGTGACGGGCCGCGCCTCCCCCGCCGTCACCGTGACGTTCAGCACATAGACCCCCGCGGCCATGGGGCCCTCGAGCGTCGCGTTCCAGCTTCCGCTGCTGGTCACCACCGGCGGCAGTGTCCGCTCATCATGCAGCCACCTGCACATGGCGGGTGTGGCCTATGGACCAGGCTGGACGGGGTAGCGCAAGAGTGCCTGGGGGCACCGATGGGACTCAGATGGGCCATGAGGCAAATGCCCCCGCAACACAGGCCATTCGGTCACAGCTCCATTTCCATGTCCGCCTGCTCCGCGGCTCTGAGGTGACTCAACGTCCATGGATGTTCTCGCCTTGGCATTTGGACCGGGTAAGGAGCACTCCCTTTAAGACCGGCCAAAAGGATAGAAAACCGGCCTTTTCAGGGCAACAACGCTTGCAATCTGAAATGTAAAGATACCCAATGCAAATCGGTTGGTGTTAGAACAGATTTGCAAAAAATGCTTTGGGAACCACCAACTGGTGTCTGTGCAATAACACTTTTTGTCCCCCAAAAAGGCCAAAAAACGGTCATTTTGCCTTGAGCTGGAGAATCTGTCTCCATGGCCCCCCCCCGAGCCCCCCCCCCCCCTTCGGTTGACGCTGTCCGGTTTATGAGATGCAGAACCCCCGAACGGAGCCTGACAGCCGAGTCAATTCTGCCCCCTACGGCGCCACCACCCCGACCCCCACCCCCACCCCCGCCAAGTTCAATACACATCTATCATATCCATCCCAGGCCTGGGGTGCCTTGCGGACTGCATGAGTCTGGGCTCTGAAGGGGGGCTCAATCGTGTGGGCCAAGGGCGCCGATTGGATTGCCACCCGTGGGGCGGGGCAGCTGCCGACCGCAGGGGGAGGGGACTGCAGTGGAAAGGTGGAGTAGGTTTGCCGGGCGGCACTGCCGGCTCAACGCACTTGGGCGTGTTGTGTGGGGGCGTGCCTGACAGACTGTGTGTTGTACTGGGGGGGGGGGGGGGGCGTCCGTGGGGAGGCGGGGACTGTGAGGGGCCGGTTTCGTGGGGGGGGGGGGGGGGAAGAGTGGTCGGTTTGCCACCGAGGCTCTGTCTGTACTCGGCCGGCTGACACCTCCGGGCGCGCGTACTTGTTCGGGTATTGGGGAGGATGTTGTTGACATCGTTGTTCTCCAGATGAGGGGAGGAAAATGGTCGGTGAGACTGAGACGGTTGCCCCTCTGCTCACAAGTGCTGCTTCTGCCCCTGGTGCGCCCACTCCACCGCCGGCGCTGGCATGTGTCACACGAACTCTTTCAGAACAGTGTTTGCCGTGTTTCGCCCGCGAGGTGGCCATGCAAACGTGTGTGCGGTGGTACACAGCGACACCCTTTGTGGAACATACCCTGAGAACCGCCAATTTTCGACATTTGTGCGAATCTACCCAAGCCCCCCAGACCGCCAAGTGCCCGCCTCCTGCGGTGACTGCATATCTCCAACGGCCGCCGCCGCAACGCACAATCCGCTGCCGCTGGTGGCGCATGCCACGGGCTGGTCTCGGGAACTCAACTTCTACAACGTTCCGACCCGCAGCTGCACCGTTTCCTCTGACGAACCGCTGGCAACCGCCACGCAACAGGCCGCCGCCATCGAGACGCTGCACGTTCTGTGTCCCGGGCCCTGCGACCTCTTCAAAGCCCGAAAAACCCCTCATCTTTGCCCCGTGGGCGCGTTTGGACGGCCAAGAGCTGTACGTGAACGCCTCCCGACTACAAGACAGACCCCCTTGCCCGCCTCTGCATCGGTGCATCGGGACGGGGTCTGCAGGGCCGGTGTCTGTATGCGGGTGGGGGGTTCAGATGCGGCATCGCCCAGGGGATAAGGTGGCAGAAGCAGACCTCCCTGGATCTGGATCCCCGCCTCAAGCCCTTGTGGCAGGGGGCGGGGGTGGGGGGGCAGGTGGGGGCCGGAGAGCACCTTCCGGAGGATTCGATGTCGAAAGTGTACTCCGGCGGGGCAATGGATGGAAGCACTGCAGCCCCTTCAGGAGCCGCCACTTTTGCGGAGACTTCCACCTGACAACCGAAAAGTGCGTGTCCTTGCGTGACGTGGGAAAGGTATGACAAGAGTGGGCATAGAGACACAAGAACTAACCTAACCTAACCTCACCTAACCTAACCTGAAATTATCTAGTAAACTTATAGAGACTACTACTACTACCACTACTCATAGAGAACTGAAGGTCTATATTTGTAAAAAGAGAAGAGAATCATAAATCGTTTGGTTTATAAAGCCATCTGTGAAATGATTCTAATAGATGGGTTAGGAACAGATTTTTTGACTTGTACTTCATTTTGTTTAAAAACCAAAAATGGACGAGAAGAAAAAATATTTTCTTTTTGAAAAAAGTGGCCTTGAATTTTAATCTAGTTTCTTTTCTATTCACTTCAAAGCAGAGGGTCAGTGCAGTCCGTGAAGGGATTTTGGAGGGTTGGCAAGGGTCTTGAGAGTTTCACATGATTGGTGAAGGTTGTACAAGGTTTGGGCTGCGAGCGGAAAAAACATTGCTGGGCATTGAGGGGGAATGTTTGCCCGGCGCGCGCCCGGCGCGCTAACGTTCCCCCTGAAGCACACGAAGAAACCCAAATAAAAAACAAAATAATAAAGAAATGTAAGAAGGTGACCAAAATGCCAGTACAGCGCCATTGGACACCCCTAACTCGCATAGGACCTGCCATCAGCCGTATCAGTGCAGCACCCGGAGGCAAGAATGGGCACAAGTGTGCATAAGCCGGAGTGAGGAGAGGAGACACGGAATTCAGAGGAATGCAGATGGGTGTTCAACGGGCCCACGAAGCGCCGCTCATGTCCATGTGCATACTGCTGCAAAACTGGGACGCATCAAGTGCACGACGGTGGGCGGCATGCCATTGATTTGCACTGTGCTGTGCTGTGCTGTGTTGCGATGCGCTCCCCTCTGCTGTGATGTCCTACGACGAAAGGCAATACGTCTTGACAGCGACACACACAAAAGACTTGGGACGATTCAGCCACCCTCAATCCCAGACCCTCGAGATCACCTTCAAATCATCTTCCCCATCCACAGAAACGTGGCCTGGGCACGCGTACTTGTCGGTACCAGCAGCCGCGCCCATCAATATCTGAGAGCAGGCAGTGCAGACAGCAGCGGCAGGAGTGTGTGTGCACCGTAAAACATTACGGTGCCGACACCAGACCCGAAAGGAAAAGAGGAAGGATACCGATGTCCCCTCCAGGCACGCAGAAAATTCCAGGCACGCAAAAGCTGAGGGCACCTCGGGCCTTCCTTCGTGGGAGGGGTGGGGGATTAGAGACCTCTCACCACACCTCCCCACTGTGCGACATTCCTTCTGCTTGTTCGTCGACAGGGCCCTGAACAGTCACCTGCTCAATGTCCTGTGCGAGGAGGATGCGATGCCCCCCTGTGTGACATTCCGTCGGGTTGTTGTTTCTTTACGGGGCCCTGAACAGTCACCCGTTCTTCCCTTCGCATGCTGCGTCGGGTCGCTGCTTTCTGTCGCCCGTTGCAGCCGGTGCTCCCGCCCCCACTCCCCCTCCAGGGGTCACTTGCCCCAATAGCCCACGGTGCCAAAGGCCCCGAAGAAAAAAAATGCTCCAGTTACAATGCAGTCGTAGTGGAAAGGTCAGGTTTTGGATTCTCGCACACAGTCATTTGGTGAAAATCCCTTCGGGGGACCGTTCCAGGTTCTGGCGGGACTGTCCAAGGGGCGGTATCCTCTGGGCCTGCGCACCCCGCATTGCGTGGGTGGGGGTCCTGCAGTGTGCCGGTGGGTGGAGCAGAGCCTCGTGGCAGTGGTCAGCACCCCGAGGGCGGTGCGACGGTGCTCGGGAGACAGACGAAACGGGCGTGGCATCGCCGCTTCCGTTGCTGGATTGCAGTGGTGTCCTGTGGATCGGGTGCCACTTGTCAATGACATGGGAACACGTCACAACAAGTGGTGCCTCGCTGTTGTTGGGCGTTGGCCGAAGCGTTCCCAGATCATGGCCCTCTGCCGGCCCCAGTTTTGAGTGGCGCTGCAGGATTAGGCTTTGGCGTTGTGCTCGTCAGAGGACAAGCTGCATCAGTTGCAGCAGCATGGACCCAGGGGGCGAGCCTGCAACAACCGTCCAACCCCACATCCAAGGGCTGCCGGCCGCAATGTGCAGGAATTCTTTGAAATTCCTTCACTCAGCCGTTGGTGAGGGTGCTACACCAGCCCATGGCGCTTTCGAGGCACACACCCACCCACACCCACCCACATACATCTTCACCCACATCAGCCCACCCCCTCACCACACCCACCCACCCAGCCATCCACCCACCCACCCAAGCAATGCACGCAAACTCACTCATTGACGAACGCAGGTAGCCACGCTCACATACACGCCTGAACTGGAGCACCAAAGCTGTTGTCTGAGTTGTTGTGTTTGTGACGGCACAAAGCAGTCCACCCTCACCAGCCACACTCCGTTTAGCACTCGCAACACATCTCAGGAGGTACGTGTTTGGCCTATGAGCCTTCTGCCCCCCACGGCGTCCACTCTCCTGCCAGTACTGAAACGCTTTCCATTCCGTCATTCCCACACCGGCCTCCTGGAATGTGCAGTGTGGCGTAGAACGATCCTTTTATCAGGTGTCCGTTGGTTGCACTTCGTATGACCTTTTGAACATGGTCACCCCGCACTGTGTGTCTGTGTGTGTGTGTGTGTGCGCGCGCGCTAAGCGGCTACAGCCCAACGCATCCTTAAGGTTGTACACAGGGCTGTCGGCCACGCCTTTGCTTGTACGGTGCACCACCACTGTGTGTCTATTTAAATATGTCCGCTGGGTGGCCCCACACGTGTCCGCTGGGTGGCCCAACATATGCCTGCCCCTAAAGCACACTCAAGCACAATGGGTCTCACAGAATGCAACACTGCAGGGCTCTAGGCATGCATCATGGCTCATTGCTTGGCGCCATGCCTGATGTATACCGCAAGCAGGACAAAATGATGATGTTTCTCTTTTTGCTTCATTTGTCCCTCCCGTAGCTGATTCTCAGTGGTTACGATTACCCTCCTTTAAACAAACACACAGCCCAGAGCCTGTGTGGGTGTGGCCGTGTGATGACACACAGCACGGTTTTAGTTGGCAGGCAGTCCATGGCTGTGCTCCTGATGAGCAGTGTCAGTGATGGCGTGTCAAATCCTGCATTTTGCTTCATTCCTGCGTTTTGAGGGGTGGGTGGGGGGCAGCCTCCCTTTTCTGAGGGCCGAGCCTGCGACCCAGCCGCTGTCCTTTGCCCCCACTGCCCACCTCAACGGCATCTATAACCGACAGCAACCGCTCCGAACCGTTTTGCCGGCCCCTTCCAGTTGTCCCCGGCTCACCCCGCTGGCCTCCCTCCCTTCCAACACATCCCGCCCCCCTCCCGCCCCCATTGCCCAGGCACGGCCTCACCAGGCCCTTCTTCCCGCGCACAGCCCTGCAGCAAGTGATCGCGCCGTGTCTGCAGCCGGCGCAGGACACACCTGCAAAGTGGGGGCACGTCGCGTGACTGTCACGGCGGCAGCGGGACTGCGGAATCGCGCCTCGCGGTCCTGTGTTGCGCAGGCGCTGGGGACTTGCATAGCGGTCTTGAACGGGACGACGATGGTCTGTCCAAAGAGTGAATGGCATGGGACGAACAAGCTATGACAAACAATTACAGAAAAAAGACTTTTTGATTGGTTCAAAAAGAAGACCCAAAGACCCAACTCAAAGCGTGGAGCCAATTATGGGTGTACTGGGGGCTTGTGGGGGGGTGTTTGGGGGGAAATGCGATTGAGCAAAATATACCACACTTAAATCCGTCCCAACCCTTTACAACCAGGCTTTGAATTACGTCCCAATTCAGCAAATCCTCTTCCCCTCATGCAGTGAAAATCCAACTTTGCATTGCTCATTGAAAGAGAGTCTGCAGTACAAGGTGGCAGCCATCATTTCATAGAGGGATCTCGGTGCTTGCTGTTGTTTCCTGCGACATTCTGGATGCTTGTTGTCAACTCCTGGACACTTGCTGCTGTTTCTTGGAGGTGTTTCGATGGGTGCTGTTAATTCATGGGGCCTGCGTGATGTTTAGTGTTGGTTCTTGGAGGCCTCTGGATGATCGTTGCTAAATCTCGGAGGCTTCTGGATGCTTGTTGTGAAATCTTGGAGGCTTCTGCAAGCTTCTGGACCCTTCATAACCCCCTCCCCCCAAATTTAGTACCCCCCTGGCCCTATGGAGCAATCTGCAAAAATTAGTACCCCCTTGAGCCTCCCAAGCAACGGAACACGAACAAACCGACAAATCACACTTTTCAGAGCTGCAAGCATCACTTGAAGAATGAGGTCAGTTTCATTTGCTTTTTTGTATTGGAAACACCAGCAGAGCATGGGCCACAGCTGCAGAAGAGTCTGTCATAGCTCCATCAGCCCCTTTTACACGGAAAATCACACGTGGCACGGACCCGCCCAAATTAGTACCCCATCCCCCCCCCCCCGGCCTTATTGAGCATTCTGCCAAAATTAGTACCCGAGGGTACTAAATTTTGGGGGGGTTATCCTTTTCCACATAGACGCCAACACAACAACGATGTAGCCTTAGGATTGGCATGATTGAATATGCACCAATCCTTTAAAAATAGGCTATTCATTGCGTCCGCATCTCTGGACAGAAATAGAACTTTTAAGATGTAGCTCCCCCCCCTGCACCCAGCAAGGGCCTGAATGAATGCAATGCTCGAGTTACGCCGGACAGTAAACTGGAGGGTGGGGTAAACCTACACAAAAATTCATTCGAAAGTCTTAGTGGGAACGTGGCTTCAGAGGATGGGCTGCCATGTCAGGTAGACAGATGGATCCAATACCCCATGAATACCACTCCAACCTTTGGCTTTGTTTTCTTTGAGGGGGGGCTGTCTTGGGGCAATGACGCTGCGGGCATACCTCGGCGTTGCTGTTGGGCTTCACTGTGACTGCCACGCCTTGGGCACCACCCTGCAGCTCGTGTGCAACTAGCGGGTCCAGCGGCCGCTCCTCGGTGTCTGTGGTGTAGACTTCTACGCTAGCTTCGTGGGGGGACAGCTCCACCAGCAGGTCCTGAAGCACCACGTGCATGGCACAGGAGATGCATGCGAATGCTGTCTCAGTCATGAGCTGCCCCGACACAATTGCAGGGTGCGTCTAAGTCCGCGAATCCTCAACGGAATGTCGTGACTTGTGAATGAAGACGTTGCAGGTTTCGCAACAATTCCTGGCCCCTGCAGCGGTAGTTCCTACTGTGAGTGCACGTGCAGTGCAGACTCCTCTCCACCAGAGATGCCTTGGGGCGAGAGGCGGTGGCGGACCGGTGCTCAGGGGGCTTGGCTCACGCTGCCCACAATGTCGCATGCGGCCCCATTTGTGGCAGGCAAGTGGATGCGATGAACGTCAGAATGCCTGGAGCCAGAATTCCATTGGAATGCAACGCGGCAAAATTTTGAATTGGACGTTTTGATTTGCCATGACATTTGAGAAGGGCTGGTGGTGTTTGTGGGGTTCCCAACGCGTCATCAGTTTTCGGAAGTCGGTAGGAGTCAGGGTGCTCCACAGCAACAAGAAAAAAGGGAAATTCGAGGTCGCCAAGGCTCAGTGTCCGCAACCGCCAGCGGTCGACCAGCAAACCACCGCCAGCTGGCCAGCAACCCCCAGCTCGGCAGTACTCCTTAAGGGCGCCCCATAAACAGGGAGACTGAATATGTGCGTGATAAAGGAGCGCCGTGGCATGAATGGGCCTTCTGCTTGCAGCCTGTGCCTCATTAGAACCCCGCAGCAGGTTTTTCGGGGGTGGCTGGTGGGTGGGGGGTGGGGGTGATTGGCTTAAGTTGGGGTACGGGTAAGGGCACATGCCTCATGCCTCGCAACACTCAGCTAACTTAGACAGAACACAGCCATACCCTGAGCAAAGTTGTCACGTCTTTACAGACCAGTACAACAACAGCATCAACAAAATTCTATTGCACTTCACGCTGTGCATATTGTCAGCTTCCCTAGACCCCATCCCCACCAAGCAGTCAATGGCCGAATGGGGTGGAAGGCATCCTTGACAACTGGTTTTTTTTATCATTACGGGTGTTCACAACATCAAAAATCGGCTTGGCATTTTCGTTTTTGTCCAGCCCTTGAGGCTGAAAACCGCTGGAGTAGTTTGTGCGCCAGCTTGTGCAGTCAGTGCGAAATGTGATTTCACGGCGTTCAAACAGGCTACGGCTGGCCCTGAGCAGGGCTAGAGGCTGAAAAACAAGTCCTGTTGCATCCGAGCAGGGTACCGCATGGTCCCTGAGGCCGCTGAAAACGCATTCCGCGCTTGTCTTGACAAGAACGGCCGGAAACTGCATAGCGCTTGTCGGAAGCACAGCCCACAGACTGAACCTAGGGGCCCGAAACTCTCAAACCTGAAATCGAAAAGATTCAAAGATTCAAAAAAAAATCATGTTGCCGAGAAAAAGTAGGTTTCATTTTCATTCATTCGTTCAATTCCCCACCCTCCCCCCAAACGCCCAAGGACGGGTCATTCAGATGGTGTGCCTTTGTGCCCCTCCATGTCTGGCAGTCGCAACCGCTTTTGCAAGGTTGCTTGAAAACCCCCTTTGGTCCCCGTCCCCGTCAAGCCCATCCCTGGCAATAGGGCTCGCGCTGTGCTGCACTACATTGGCCTGCGCGCAGATACTGACTGACAACAGAGAATCCTTGAAGCCCTCCCCCCCCAGCCCCAATGACCCCCCCGCCTTGCCCCTCGCGTCGGCGTTGCCCTTGCCCTGCAGCGGGCGTCTTCCGCGGCCTTCTAGGTGGTTGGAGCTCAGGTGTGGGCGGATTTTCAACTCCGGGGGGGGAAGGGGGGTCGATACAGCCCTCTGGCTAGACCCCTGCCCACCCCAAACAGGGCTCAATTGACGGGCCCCCTACCAATCCTACCGAGACTGACCCGGAGGTGATCCGGACCCATAAATCGGCAAAAAATGAAAATGGGATTTTTGGAATCAGCACATCAAGGGAGTTCATAAAATTCATCATTTGCCATATATTTGGTGAAAAAAATTGACCATTTTCGATGCTCAAAAAAAATATTCCGCGCCTTCGGCCCCAGAGTTCATAATAACTGATTACTGGTCCTGTCAATTGAAACCTTTTCCCGCACCCCCCGACAGTTTTGGGGGGCTCTGTCCACCCTCCCCCCAGGACGTGCGAGCAGATCACTTACGGTGTTTGGCGTCAGGCGTTGCTCGGTCCCATCGCCCTCTCCTCCCCCTGTCGCATGGGCTCCAAGCACCCCACACTCCCCTGCTCGAAAGTGCCACTGCCCAAAGACATGTCAGTCAGGGCAATCGGAGGCCTCGGCAAAAGCATACATCGGAGTGTTCCCTCTGCGACACCAGCGGCACCCGGATGTACTCGTCAGCCCAGTCGGTGGCGTACAGGTCCCAGTTGCTGGTCGGGGCAGACAGCACATACACAGTGATGGTGGCCTCCTGCTCGGATGCTTGGCCGGCGGCGTTCTTGCTGCACACGAATGCGGAACGACACACATCCGACTGCACGGATTACAGGCCCCACGGCGCCTACAGCTCCAGCGGCCCCTACAGCGCCTGCCCGCAGGGCGTGGCAGACCGACAAGCCACATCTATTCGACTCGCACCCTCTCTTCTGCGGCGAAACAATTGCAGAGAGTTGCTATCAACGCATCCAACCAAACAGACAAAGACACAGGCAGCAGTTCAGCATGAAAGGTTTAGGGGCTGTTGGATCGACAGAAATGATGAGGTCGGCTATCCTACCGAGTCGCATCGGAGCATCCTGGTTTGGAGTTGTGGCTTACCCCAGCCCAGCAGACCACTCGTGCCCAGTGGGTATCACGCATGATGCGGTTGTTCTTTCGCACTTCCGTCTGTACTTGGGTGCCCCGCCTTCCTCTTCGTCCTCCTCCAAAAGCCAGCCCCATCCACCACATCCCTGTTCCGTGGGCAGTGTTGCCTGCCCCTGAGCTCCGATGCCCAGTCGCCGGTCGTCCCATGCGTCCCAGGGGTAGCCCACCACTCCAAAGACGAACACGGACGGAACTCGGGAACACAGTCAGGGCTCCCACACGCAGCCCCCGCACCGAATGCCCAAACCACCAGCAGCAAACACGCAGGCCCGTCGTCACGCCGCACCGCAGGGACATACACAGTGAAGCGCAACTGCGAGGTCTCCAGAGGGGACTCTGCCGCACTTCCGTCAAAGTACAGCATCCAGTCAGACTCCGATGTGGTGGTGACTGCACAGACCGTCAACAACAGGCGTTGGGGGTGTGGCACCGAAGGGGGAAGACGGTGGCGGCACAGGCTGCACTCACTGGGAAGGGGGTCCAAGTCGCCGAAAAAGGGGTGGGGCGAAGGGGGATTCCCGGACTGCGCCACGCTAGGGGCCGTGCGTGCGCCGCGCGCGCACCTCTTGAGGCGGTTGTCCCGGGAACGGGGGGATTGCGTCCACCACGCTGGGCTGTTGCCACTTGCCGTACTCATTGGGAAGAGCACATCACTGAGTGCAGAATCGAGTAAGACTGAGTACACCAACGGTTTTCGCTGACCCCACCCCGCATCAAGTGCTCCCCCGTCATGCATCGCACGAAATCCCCCCCTATACACCCCCCTTGGAGGTAGGGGGTGCATTGATCAATTTATGTGGTTTGCAGACGCTGTCGGCTGCAAGCAGACACGGTCCGCTGATTGTAGATACTGTCGGCATGTTGTAGACACGAAGCGACAACATTAAAGAACTTACATAAGATACCAAAGCACCCCTCACAAAAACGGGCCAATTACAACCTTCACCCGTGCACACGGGAATGGCGGTCTGTGGTCTGTAGACCCTCTCTGCTACAAGCGCCATGTCTAGACCCTGTCGGCATGTTGTAGGCGCGAAGAGACAACATCAATGAAGGGGGCCGAAAGCCCCATTCACAAAACGGCGCAATAACAACATTGACCCATGCATATGCGGATCTGAGTAACTCCCAAGTAACCTCCAAGTAACCTCTAAGTAACCTCTAAAGTAACCTCTAAGTAACCTCTAAGTAACCTCCAAGTAACCTCTAAGTAACCTCTAAGTAACCTCTGAGTAACCTCTAAGTAACCTCCAAGTAACCTCTAAGTAACCTCTAAGTAACCTCTGAGTAACCTCTAAGTAACCTCTAAGTAACCTCTAAGTAACCTCCAAGTAACCTCTAAGTAACCTCTAAGTAACCCCTGAGTAACCCCAAAATAACCCCTGAGTAACCTCTGAGGATGAGCTGGGGGGGTGGCGGCGGGGGGGGGGGGGGGGGGAGCAACTTTGTGCATACTATCTCAGGGGGCACCCCGACCACATGAACATGGGCTTTAAAATCAATCATCACCAATCATCACCCGTTATGCTGGTCACGATGGCAGTGATATGCTGAGCATGCTCAGCCCATGCCCAGCCCCTGCTCCATGATCACCCTGTGCCCAACCCATGCTTGGCCCATATCCGGACCAGACCCATACCGCACCGAGTTGAACCGGGTGACAGCGGACTTGTGTCCCCCGCAGAAGGGGGCATTCCGCACCACTGCTCCCAGTGGCCCCGCACTGCGCTTCAGGGAGGGTATGCAGCGAGGGGGCACCCTGCACCATCCGCCCTGACGCCCCCCAGATCCGGGCCCCGTACAGCCGATACCCGCCCCACGCGGGGCCCAAATACCTCCAGGTCTGCAGTCTGAAAAAGTGCGTGAAACATGCGATGGCACTCTGCAAGCCCCGCCACCACATTCCTTACGGAGTGCCCCGTCACCCGTGCCGGCCCATCTCAAGACATGTCGCACCGCAGCGGAGATCGGGCCCCCCAACCCGCGAAGGCACATGCCGTAGCGCACCTGCGGTGCCTTCAGCAACGGGAGTGTCGTCTTTCGTCACCCATCGGCCGCCGGTGACCGCGGCGATGGTGTACCCAGCCAAGTCGCTTGGAGGGTCGTTGGTGCCCTGCAAGAGGCTGACCGCGGTCTTGGTGCCCGGCGGCACATTGATGCAGACGTCGTGCAGGACGGGCACTGCAGCAGAGGCCGGGGGCTGGGGGAGGCGCCATGTGTGCACCGGGACACGGTTCCTGTCGCCGCAAAGGCCCCCACCACATCCCATTACTGAGCCTCCCTCATGGACGCGCCGGGCCTATGAACGTGAAGACCGCAGCGATTTGTGCGGCCATCAGCCGTCATGCCTGTCATCCCCATGGAGCCTTCCGCACCCCAGAGGACAAGACAGGACCATACAGCACAGGACAAGGCGGTACAGCACAGCACAGTACCGCACTGATTGTCTGCCAGTAATTTGTTGGTTCGGTATTTTTGTTTTCCAATTCAACCGGCTTCCAAACGGAAACAGAATGCTCAGATCACAAGATGCTGATGTCCTCCATTTCCACCATTCTTCCGCTGCCGGATACTTGAATACCAACCTCAATAGCGCCATTTTTGGCGGCTCATTTTATGCTTTCCCTTGTAGCAACCCATTTTCCCATGCCCCTGGTGCAGACTTGGTGTTGTGGTTTGTTGCTTGGTCTTGTGTACCGCCCCACATGTGCCACAAGAGCCAGGTGGTCGTCGTAAACCGAGACGTTGTCAACCGCAGCTCGAATCAAACACATGGAGCTCTCTCGGCAGGTCAGAATTCTGGACACAGCACAAATAAGTCTCTAAACTATCAGATACATAAATGGCCTTGCAATTTTTGTTCTGTCTCTAGGTATGTGTGCACTCTGTGCTCATAGAATGCGCGGCATGCTTTGCTCACGGACGTGCAGACTGATGTGTGTAGGACATGATTGACATTCTGCACGTGCAACAATGCCACGTGCAGTGTGCTATGCGTATCCCATAGGGCGGCCAAGTGGAGTTACCTGGAGATTAGACCCGAGACCCCCGCCACTGGGTGGAGGGTCCATATAGAAGAAGGAAAATTGAATGGGACCTGGGTCTGGAATGGATTTACACAATCGTGGCCACAATGCGCCGAACACATTTTGCCCACCATGGCTGGACGGCATCTCTGCTTATGGCACGCGCAGCACGCTGTGCGTGGGGCACGCGTGGCCCTGCGCACAGGCACACGCAGCATCCCGTGCCGGTGGCACATGTCTTTTCTCTGGTTCACTGCACCGCATCGGAATGCATCGGTTTGCAACACGTCCGCTGCGTCCACTGCCACGCGCCCCCAACACACGCGGGGTACATGCCGCTCGACCGCGAGCAACGGCACGGGCCCCGCGTGCAACACCTGCACTGGTGACTTGGAGCTGCAGCTCGAAGTAGCAGCTCCCAGCGCTGGGGATGGAGATGGCCTGGAAAGCGATGTAATGCGTTCCGGATCGGAGCGCTTTGAATTGCACCTGCGCAGACACCGTTTTGGGCCGCAGGGGTGACGTGCGCACGAGATCGGCACGCGCAGCCGAGCACGCAACATCTGGTCCTGGCAGTAGAGCCCAACACAGATGTTTTACTGAGTCATGCGGTGCCTGTCTCATGCATCACACACACGCCCGTAGCAGCGCATCTCGGTCGCTTTTCAAAGTGGAAAATTGGACCAAGCGGGGGGCGGGGGGCGGGAGCGCAGTGATATATTTGTCAAGGCTCCGTCCGGGAGTGTCAAGACGGTATCAAGTGGTGTTGTCCAGTGGTGTCCAGTGATTCAAGGCTGGGCCAAGGCTGTGCCCCGTTGTGTCAAGTGCCGTCAAGGCTGCGCCAGGGCTGTGTCAAGGCTGTGTCAAGTGGTATCAACATTGGGTCAATACCGTGTCCAGCGGTGAGAAGATTAAGGCGGTGGACAACGAAATGCGCACGTCCAGGCCGGCAGCCCGCAGTCGCCCAAACTTGTGTGTCCACAGGGGCTTCCGAGACACACGGTCGCCGCAGCACACGAATGTCGCGCGTTCGCCCGCCCATACGATCACCGGAAAATGGCGCGTGTCCGCTGCACCCACAGACGCGGGGCCACCCGGCACCTGCCATGCGCTTTCGCCTGGGTACCCGGACACGCACACTGACCCGGGTCCTCGCGATGCACACTCAGGCGGCGCACAGCCGACCACCATTCCTACAGGGCAAACCGGTGGCCGCTTCACCTCAGGGGACGGAAATCGCTTGGTCGACTGCACTCCATTGTGCCACCCACACGATCCTTCACGGTTCACGGGCGAGTGACGATCTGGGGCATACCTGCGTGGGTGTCAGCCACTTCAGTTCCACGGACTCCTGGATGTGGCGAGACATCAACTTGGGCTCCACCACAGCTCCGAATCCATCATAGTACTGGGTCAAATTCAACACCAACGGCTGGTTCAAGCTCACCTGAGACACAGCAAGCCCGAGCTGCGGCCGCTAATGCTACTGAGGGTGCTACACTATGCGCAGGCGCGACGATGACTTTGCACAAGCTTTTCACGAAGTAATGGAATTGTCCAGCCACTCACTGTTGCTGCACACAGCTGCAACCAAGAGGCATGTGCACATATCCAAAACGCACCACTGCAAAATTATTTCTCCACTGCACACATCAATGGTTTCAGCCATATGCGCCTATTTCTTTCTTGGAAAAAAATCCTAAACTGTGGACGCAGTAAAAGAAGCAAGAAATTGCATTTTAAAAAAAAACATGGCACACTAATAACACAGACAGAACGGGGCAGGGTAAAAGTGGGGCTCCGAACTAGGGATGCTTTGTGCATCTTTTTCATTCTACCCTTGGTTTTGGTTGCGCAGGCCGCGTTTGGGTTGGCACAACGACATGTGCCACAGGGCAGGGCGCACCTTCACCGGCGGAATATCTTCCTCGCACTTGGGCGGAGGGTTCTCACGAACGAGTACCGCCGCCGTTGCTTCGTTGGACTTGAGACCAGCTCGGTCCCTGGGAGCGACACGCATGCGGGCGTGCACGCGTGTGCATTGGTTTCTCAGCTCTAGCGTAGCAAAGCACATGCTTTGGGGCCAACGGACTTACGCACACACGTGCGCACGCGCGCGCAAACACACACACACACGTTGAGAACCAAGAAACAAGAACAAAGCAAGAAAAGGTTGAAAGACAACTCCTCAGAGCTGCAGAGCAGCCCTCGACGTCTTTCGATCTGCCAAAGAGCGCGGAAATCACAGTGCAGCGTCCTACCAGCGATTGTGATGCAGGCACACCTTCACCAGACCTAAATCAATCCGCGAAGGTGCACGTGCAAATTACCTACACACACACACACACACACAGATATACACGCACACACGCCCACACGCCCACACCTATGCACGAACCTTTGCTGTGGGACTGGCCGGGACACGACCGACGCGGATGCATCCACAGCCCCCTGCATGTCGACATTTCGTGTGGAGTGTCTGCCTTTCTGATACCCAGGGGGGGTGCTCCACCCATCGGACATCGGGGCACTCGCGACCCATCTTTGGTCTCAAGCCGTCCAGAAAGGCGTGGCGTGACCCGCTGACCTCCCCTCGGGTCCGGAAGCGGGTGCGGCACAGGTAACGATACGCCGGGGATGGCCAGCTCACGGGACGCACACCCCCTTGGGCCGCCTGCCCGCACAAAAAACGTGCCAAGTGTGACCCCGCAAGGACACACGCAGAGGCCCAGAGTCGGCCCCAGGGACATCAACAGGGCACAACAGCAACCGAATTGGCAACAGCTCAGGGAGGGGCATGCGTGTTTTGCAGCAATCATCACCCCAGTCTGCCTGTGGTGTGTCGTGGGTGTGGCAAGCAGCAGTGTGCCAGGACCGCGTGCCAGAAATACACGCACATGCCCCTGCCCCCTCCCCCCTCGACACACACGGTGGAGAAGCACGATAAAACACAACAAAGCAGTAAAATGGGGAAACAAGAAAAGTCCTCAGGAGGTGCAGTGCAGCCCTGGATGTCATTCCAGTCCCAGAGGTCTTTCACACACACACTTCGCTACGACCAAAACAGAAGTGCAAAAGACACACACACACACACACACACACACACACACACACACACACACACACACACACACACACACACAGACACACACACACACACGCAGATGACGCAAAGCGACCAAATCCCAGCACAAGCAATAGCAGGGCAGACACTGGTCGGAGACACACACACACTTGCGAAACACAGCAAAACAATAGTGGCTGAGTGTGCATCTTCGTCAGTTGGAGTCAGACAAAAGGCTGTTCAACGCCAATAGGCGCCTTTCTGTAGGCAGCAGACGTCCAGTAGCAGCTCTGAACACCCGGAGACTTGATGAGAACACATGATGACTTGATGAGAGAATGACACACACACACACACACACCCACATACACACACACA